>CM076579.1:1193082737-1193120237 GCA_034641835.2 Pinus albicaulis
GGAGTTCATCAGTTTAATCTGGACTCCTGGTAGATATAAGTGTAGAATTAGATAGTGTCATTTTTCAAAAATATTATGTCAAAGGGTTGCTAGTCCAAATGCACACGAAAGAAGAAAAATGTTAGGAAATGTAGCAGGGTAGGTAGAAATGACTTTGATGCTAATCATGCTGTCAATTTTCAGAAATAGCATCAAGGAAGAAAGAAATTTACGCCAATGGATAAAGACATTGGTATTCAAAGGCCAGAGATCTGAAATTCTAGAGACCTCCTGAAAAGGAGCTGCCCTCCCCAAATGGAGCCACTGTTAGTCATCATTATTTTTCACCTGTTGATGATGACTAGTTTTTTAAGCCAATTTTTCTAGAAGCTGATCTCCAATTTGTCAAATCTGTCATCTAGAAAACACCCTAAACAATTTTTGTCCTCCTACCTTTTCCAGTCAGCTTATGATGAGAAAAAACCTAGTTGTCAAGTCCTATCTAGTTTCAGTCATATAATCATGTCCATGAGCTATCATAGCTAAAGGTTATCTGCTATCATTTACCCTCATTCCCAAGTCATTATTATCCAACTGTTGGTAAAAAGTTTGCAACCCTATACCTAGTCATATGCCATTTAGAGATCTAATCCTACCCAAAGAAAATACTCAAAATCTGTCAAAATATCCCCTAAGTTAGGTAGTGGTGCTTTAGGGAATCCCTTCCTTGGCAAAAACATCCTGAGCCAGAATCCTTTGTTCAATACCAGCCAGCCCTGAATTAGTGCTTGATCTGCAAAAAAAATCTTGATACACCCATAGGTCACACCACTAAGAGGTCTTGTTGTCTCAGTCCAGAAGAAATTCTGCAAAGATCTAATACAAAAAGAGATAAGCATGTGCGTCGTCTAAAAGAATATGCTTAATATTGGGAAAAAGCTCCATAAGACACCAAAGGAGCTTTCCAAGGTTCAAAGTCATATTTTTTGCATCTTTTCAGGGTGCAAATTGAATGACAAACAATATCTAGACAAGAGAAAAGAGACAAGTCCAAATAAGTCTCTCATGTTGAAGAAATTTTCCATCATTAAGCAGATGGAGAGCTGCAATGAAAAGAAAGCAGGAGTACATGTTTCAAAAGCCAAACTAATTTAATGTTGATCTACAGTGTTTCAGTGTCTCTTTCAGAAGCAGAGGTGTACAAGTATTCCATAAGACATTATCAAACTGAACATAAGAAGACAACTACTTCTCATGTTGTCTTGAGCCTGGGATAAGAATACTAGTTAGAGAGCAAAGTCAATAAGCCTCTGCAAACACAGTCAAGAAAGGTTAGTAAGTAATGAATAGCAAGAAAATACTCTACGAATTCAAGTCCTATGGCTCCTAATTGAAAAGTTCACAAGGATATTCTGAAAACAGGATACATATCTCAGAACATGCCTCTTATAGCATATTGTCAAATTTTCACTTTATTACTTATTGTGATATACCAAGCAGAGATAAGTATTACAAAGAAATATGACATAGTTTGAGAAATGGATGAAATGTCATGACTATGTTAACCTCCTCCAAGCAAGAGCAGATGGTTGGGTGACATGTTGAAAACCTCCTCCAAGCAAGAGTAGATGGTTGAGTCACATGTTGAAAACCTCCTCCAAGCAAGAGCAGATGGTTGGGTCACATGTTGAAAACCTCCTCCAGTATAAAGAGCAGATGGTTTGGAAATATTATGTTAACCTCCTTCATTTAAATCAAATGGTTAGGAACATGATAAGGGCCTCCTTCATTTAAAAGCAGAGGGTCAGGAGCAGAGATATTAGTCCAATTGGGAAGGCAGAATTGAAAATCAGTGGGAAGCAATTGAAGGTTTATGAGTTGAAGTCTGGTGTTAAGCATAAGCCAAGAAGTGATATTATGGTGTTAAAGAAGCCTTGTTTTTCTTCTGTCCATTAAAATCTTCTTCAAAGGGTAATCAGAGGCTAGAATGTCCAAAAATTGGAACAATCTCATCAAAATGACAAGAAGGTAGAATAGCCTTGTTTATTAAAATGACCTTTGCAACTGAACACACAGAGACAGTATGGATAAGGAAGGCTATAACACAATGATTCAATTTCAAGACAACCTTCAAAGAAATAAAACATACCACAGTGATAGACAAGACCTTTTAATGTACATAAGAACAAACTCTGTTGTTTGTATATGATTGCATTAAGGGTTTTTAAAGGCCATCTCCTTGATGAACAGATATAGGTCATGTCTTGGTGAGTAAAAATAAAGGTTTATCCATAGTCAAGGAAAATTTTAATATAAGGTGCCTAACAGTGTTTGAAAAACTTCAACAATGGGCATAAATCAATCATCAAACACCAAAGAGTTGAATTTTCAAAGTAATTTCGAGAATTTTCAATCACCTCCTTCCAAGAGATAGGCAAAGGATGCATTAGCAGTCTTTGATATGGTTCTTGAGCAATTTTTCTTTTGAAGGACAAAATAACCTCAGTATTCAACAATAGCCTTTGCATATGCATACGAAGAGGACAGTTAAGAAAATGGGTCTTTATGGTATTTTAAAAGTGATATAATACTAAGGGCGGCGATTTATGTTTTTATATGACAAAAACCTTTTCAAAAGGCATCCAAACCCTTCCAAAATAGCTGCAAAGGTATTTGAGCTTATTCGAATTTTAAAGAAGGGAGGAGACTGTTTAAAAGGGCCCATTAGAAATTTCAAAACCCAAAGCAAACATCCCTTGGCTGCACACTGAAGAGAGGAAGTAATATTCGGGCATTTTTCAAGTTTTCGGCGCTTAAAACACTACGCGGCGTGCCTGTAGATGTGCGCAACACGCCTGTGAGCGCCTGAACAAAGAATTTGAATGGAGGCGCGGCGTGCCTGTGCCTGCAGTCACCGGGCACTCGAAAACGACCCGAAAACCTCCTCTGCACGGCGCCTTCTACTGCAAACGGGTCGCTCATCCACCAGACTTCAAAAGACTCTTTTGAAAGCTTCTCCAATGATCAACAAGGTCCACGAACTTATCTTCAAGGTATTTCTTCACTTCTTGGTAAATTATGAAGTTTAAAAGGGGTGTTTTTTGCTGTGATTTCCAAAAAGAAATAGTGGTTTTAAAAGAACTTTATCATCTAAAAACACAAAGAGACAGTGAAAGGAAAGAGAGGGTTAAGGTGCAAATTTAAAATTCCTTTTTGTACTATGAGATAGCTGAGGTTAGACACATTTGATAGAAGGAGAAAAAGAGTTAGTTTGAAGAGGTTTTCAAATCAGTTTTGGGAAGTGTCTTAACAGTGTTTTGCCAAGGCATTTGTTTGTTAAAACTCAGAAAAGAAACAGTGGTTAGAAGATGAAGACTTTTGTCCATTAAATGCGGTATTTTAAAAACTGTGGCTTTAAAGGCACTTTATCACCTAAAAAAAAAAGAGAGACACAGTGATTAGGAGTTTGGGCCTTTGGTCAAAATCAAAGAAGTTTTGTTGTTGTGGGTATCAAGGATTAACATAGTGATAAGGGAAGGTGTTTTATCAGCTTTGAAAGAGCCCTAATTACCTTTAAAAAACAATGATAACAAAGAGCAGTGTTTGAAGGGAAAGGTGTTTGTGCCAAAACAAAGGGAGATTCCTCTTCAAACAAAAAACCACAAACATATCTTGTTTAAACCCTTTGCTCAAACACAGTGATAAAAGTGATTTTGGTTTTCATTTGACAAACACTTGTTTGCTAGCATGAAAGAAACACAGTGACTTGCAAGGAGGAAAAGGTGTGGTGTTGGGAAACTATTTCAGAGACCATTTGAATCAGTCTGTCTTGGTCAGCCAACAAAGAGTATCCAAAGCAAAATGCCTCCCAGGCAAGATAGCAGAAGTGGCCCTCACAAAAGGTATGAACCTTTTTCAACTGAGGAAGTAAATGCCCATCCTTCAGTACTTTTTAACTTTCATGAAGTAGGATGTTTGGAGTTTTTTCAAAGGGTTCAGGAGGTGAAAAGTTATCTTCCCTTGACACATCTATTTTATTTAAAGCTGCAAGGGAAACATGGTCATCTAGCAGGCTTAGACTTCAAACTTTCTCTTAGATCCATTTCCAGAGCTACCAAAATTCCATATGTGAGAGAAAAATGGTTTAAGAAGAGCTACCTAGACTTAGATAAATAAAAACCCTTCTTTAAACCAGAGCATCAGGATGCATGTCCATCTATCTTTCCTTTTTCCTATCTATTGACCAGCTATGCTCCCCTCATGAAGATAATCATGACATATTTCACATGCGAAGGAAGGTTTTCCCGGGTTTATACTTACCATATCAGGCTACTCATGCACTTCACGAGAACTCAATTGCTAAACCAACCCTTTTTCCTCCATAGAATTATTGAAAAGATGGCTTCTACTGTTCAAAAGATATCTTCCTCTCAGCAGCTAAATTCTCTTTTCCATCATTTCCTTATCAAGATTGTCATTCTCCATCAACTTGAGAAGAAGGTAATTTCTTGGGACACTTTCATTTCACATCCTGATTTCTCCACTACTTCTTTATCCCATGCATCTCCTTCACCTTCCACTCATCATCTTTCTCCTTCTTCTAGTAAACCCACTCCTAATAAACAAAAATATCCTATGATTGATCAAGAAGAAGAGCATAGTGAGGAAGAACAACACAGTGAGGAAGAATAGCACAGTGATGAAGAGGAGCATAGTGAGGAAAAGTAGCATAGTGATAAAGATCAAAACAGTGAAGAGGATCAAAGACAAAGGAAGCAAAGTGAAGAGGAGCAAAGTGAAGAAAAGCACAGTGATGAAAAGCAGCACAGTGATGAAGAAGAGCACCATGAAGAAGAGAAAAACAATGAAGAGGGAAATGATGAAGAAATGGAACAATTTGATGAGGAACATAGGAGTTGCAAAGAGGAAGATATTGGTAGCCCTCACAGCAGCAAACATGATGAGGATGAAGTACAAAACATTGAGGATATAGAGCCTAAAATTCCTGAAGAAAGCAGGGACAAAAGTGAAAAGGGCAGCCCTCAAGGAGACATGCAAGGTGAAAGTCAAGGCATTCATGAAGAGGGTCAAAATAGTGTCAAGGATGATGATGGGAGTAGCAAAGGAAAAGACCAAATAGAGCATGTGCTAGCTACCTCTCCTAGGCAAGGGGCCATGCTTTCTTCTCCAAAGGCAACAAAGCTCCGAACATCAAGAAAGAAAGTGGCTCAAACTGTAACTCCAAATGTTACTAGAGCACTCTGAAGCAAAGGGAAGTTGCCCAAGCAATCCATTGTTGAATTACCAAAGAGGAGGAGAACCAAGAAGGCCACCCAAAGCAAGGGAAAAGAAAAGGAAGAAAGTAGCCATGAAAAAGAGAGGGATTTTAACATAATTCAGATAAATAGTGATGACAGCTAAAATGAGGCCAGAATCCTAGAATCTCTCTTGATAAATAGAGAAAAACAAATTCATGATCTAAGAGCAGATCTAGAGAGGTCTAAAAACCTCATTCATTTTCTACAAACACAAAACAAGAAAATGAGTGCCCACATGGCGGTGTATGAGACACGGGCTATCAAGTATCAAAAAGAAGCCACCAAAGAAAAAATTAAGTTGGAAGAACTCATGGGCGAATTCAATGATAGTGAAGAAGAATATCAGCTAAGGAGGAACAGGCCAAGGACCATGGGACTCAGAAGAGCTTTGGAGAAACAAAAAGAGGAAGCTGCCCTTTTCCAATCCTTTCCTCTTACTACTTTATTCATTCAAGAAATAGAAAAAAATAGAGAAGCATGGCTTGAAAGGGTGAATGAACACTTGGAAAAGAAGTTGGAAAAGGCCAATAGAGATTTGAACCTTCAAAGAAAAATGACCGGGCACTATAAGAAGCTTAATCAATTCGTCCGACGGAAATTGAAAGCTACACAAGAAAAGCTCAAGGAGGCTCAAAAGAGGCGCCCGACACAAAAAGTGAAGAAAGGCATATCAAGGCTTTAAATTTTGGCCTCTGCTTCTCATCATGCTTCTGAAAACCCATGAGGGTCATGCTCGCCAAAATTGGGCATAATTTGACAAGTTTTGGTTTTTTGACATTTTTGGGCTTTTTGCAAAAAATCATGGGCATCGCCATTTTTGTTTGAAGCATCCTCAAAGGGTGAAAATGGTATCATTTGATGCCATAATTTTAGGGGCATCTACTCAACTAATTTCATATCAATTGAAGATGATTTGGTCCCCCAAAATGGCGAAAAACAGTCACTTTTTCAACACTTTGCCCCGCATATCAGCAAAGTCTAATTTCTGGGTTTTTTCACATAGGTCAGATTTTCATAGGCTTACAGTGATCAGTTTGAGGGAGAAAAAGAATTTTAAGAAACTATACATCTAGGGCTTTCCAACGAGCCATCACGGGCCTCGTTTTGACATCAGGAAGGCCTCCAAAAGTTTCCCACAAGACAGGGGATTTTCTGCTGATATATTTCTGAAGTATTTTTGTAAAAATGTAGTTTTCTGAAGTGGCTTTTCCAAATGTGAATTTAGCATTTTTTGGCCATTGTCAGTTGGGAAAATTCAATTTAATTTCCTTTTTTAGCATTTTTAGGATATTTTTATAGATATTTTGTGCCTTGGGCTTTGCAAAGCCTCAAGGACAAAATCAAATATTTTTGGAGGGCCAATGAGCTTGTTAGTTGCACTAGGAGGTTCTCCTTCATCTTAGCCTATATATTTCAAGAAAATTCATTGTAAACAAAGCTGAACTTGATGATATAGAGCAATATATGGTTATACAAGCTTGGAATAAATACTTGTCTCATGCATTGGATAGTTTCTTGAATTCTTTTAGATGATGAAAGAGGATTGTTGTTGGATTCCTTGACTTGGTAAAATGATATAGTGTCCCTCTCTGTTATGTTTCTTAGTTTTCATACATATTTCATGCTCTTTATTGCTATAAGACAGTAGAGAATAGATTTGAGACGTGCCCTTGGAGGCACCTCAGATTTCCTGTTTCATTATAGCTTCTATGTTTTCTTCATTCTTAGTCATATCAAATAATTCTTGATTGCTCTTTGATCACTAAAGAAATTGTTTTCTTGTTTCATTTATGGTTTTATGCATGCTAAGTATGATTCACGGTATGCCATGCTTACTCATGGCTAGTCATAGCTCCACTTCTGAAACCTTTCTTTGAATGTTTGATTGTCCTAGTTGAATCAAAGAGGTCTTGTCTCAATCTTTCCCTTCGCCTAAAACTCTGCAATCTTAGTTCAAAGTGCCCGATAGCTCGAAATACTATATCTACGAGTTTCCTCTTAGTAGTTTCAGTTATTTGTTTTTCTTAATTGTCTTTCCCCAAAGTCTGATAGCAACTTCCTAAAGTTAGAGAGTCATATATCTCTATGTATTGCTTGAATGTTTATTTCTATGCATTTATCAGTTTGTAGTTACATTTATCATGATTAATGGTTAGCCCTATCATATAAATGTCAGTTATTGAACTATTTATGTCTGAAAGCCTTTGTCCTTCAAAAATTTAGTGTCCATCCCACTTCATTTTACCTTAAGATCCATTTTACCTTGATCAAATCGGCCCTTCAACATACCTTGTATCACCATAAAGTGTCCGATAGCTCGAAATAATATGTCTAGGAGTTCCCTCTTAATAGTTTGAGTTATTTGTTTCTCTTAATTATTTTTCTCCAAAGTCTGATAGCGATTTTCCTAGAGTTAGAGAGTCATATATCTCTATGTATCGCCCGAATGTTTATTTCTATGCATCAATTAGTTTGAAGTTACATTTATCATGATTAATGGTTAACCCTACCATATAAATGTTTGCTATTGAACTATTTATGTTTGAAAGCCTTTGTCCTTCACAAAATTAGTGTCCATCCCACTTCATTTTACCAAAGATCCATTTTACCTTGATCAAATCGGCCCTTAAACATACCTTTTATGACCACCTGAAGCTTTCTCGACCTTTTCGACCCCATAGCCCAGTTGATCTGACAATATTTTTATCTATCTTAGTCTTTGATCAGTTCCTGCCTCAAAAAAACAAAACCAAAAACCTACTTCATAGCTAGCCTAATATCAAGAACACAAGAAGCAAAAAAATATACATTCGTTACACAAATAGAGAGAGCCCTCTCTGAGTCTAGGAAGGCTAGGTCATTGGGCTCCAAAGTTAGTTTGATGTTACCCTGTCACTTGGCTTGCCAATTAGCCAAATCACGGGACCCTAACATTCTTTTCATTTTTGTACATTTTGGCTTGGTGTGCTTTGCAAGTGTTTTCCTGCTTATTGGATCGTTTCATATTGTGCATATGTTTATTACCCCTTATGTTGGTTTCGCGAATGGTTCTTCCCGCAGTACCTGGAACCTGTCTTCAGTAGCCTGGGTGATTTATGATCCTGCTGGTGAGTTGATATACCTTCAAGTTATCTATCTAGGATGAACCACAAACAATGTCGCTGAATATAGTGTTGTTATTGAACTATTAAGCGTGGCCATTGCTCTCGACATTCGTGCATTGATTGTTAACCTAGACTCACAACTTCTTGTTCTTCAACTTAACAGACATTAATATGTTAGGAATCCTCGCATCTTAAGGTTGTATTTACGTGTTCGTTTACTGAAAAGACCTTTTTATTACATTACATATCAACATATTCCTAGATGAATGAATGCATTAACTGATACAGTAGCTAACATTGTATTAGATAGACATTTGCGTAATTTGTAAAAAATTATCATCATATGACAAACAATTACAGGAAATAAATAAATAAATAAATAAATATATATATATATATATATATATATATAGTGTTTGCATCTGTGTGCATCATAATTTAAAAAAATATATATGTTTCGGTTACATCCTGAGACATCATGTCTCTCAAAAAATATGCGGAAATAAAACCTAGGTGTCTACTCGGCGTGACGCTCATGATAGCACGTCAATGCACATACAAGCTGCCTTAGCAAGCGCTAAACTCAGTTTGACACCCTTGCAATGTATCTTTGGTACGCGCGAGTAATATCATCAAATCGCGCATAGTCCAAGATCCTACGAGAGATTCCCTCCAAGTTATGTATGATTTCCTCCTCCTCGCCTCCCTCACCATGAGGGGCCACATCGAAGTCGCAAGGAATCTGCCACGCTATCGGAGACATACCTGTAGGTCTCTCTGGGCCAACATCTACAATTACATGGATGAATGTTAGAACATGCAAAATAAAAAAAATCATAATACTCATCAAAATAAAAAATGAGTCTTACCCAATACTTCATCCCAATATTCTCCTTCTGGGAGTGGGAGATCTGCATCACCAGTGAAATATGTGCTAGAGTAGGGCCAGTCCTCCATGACAATCAGTTGTCAGCAGAGCCACTCAAATAACTCTGGTCTCCAGGACATCTGTTGACCGCCCCCTAACCTTGGCATCAAAGCCACCCACTGGGCCATCCGTGGCTCCTAGGCCGGTGGTGTCGGAACTATCACCTCCTGTCATTGGAATATTAGTAATCATTCCAGGATGAACAATACCAATATGGACCCGTAGCCAAAATGCTTCAGCTTGGTTTTCTTGCATTTTTTCAGTTGGCACTTCATGTTGATTGTTACCCACCTATGCCCAGTTATAGAGGTCGGTGTCATGGAATCCATAACAAGAAGTAGTTTTGTATTTGTGGCCTCGTGCGAAGCTTGCAATCCTGTAGCTCGTGTGATGGTGTGCAGCACTACCCTTAGTGCCAAATCCGGAATAGTTTGGATATCCAATTTTCCGCTTCCTGATCCTTTCCTTGCCCCTGCACACACCCTGTCCATAACCATACTCATATTCTCCATTGAGGGCCGGGTGTTGGTCAAGATTGGTACTGCCCCCCTCCGTGATAATATGATTATGAAATAGACATCCAAGACCTCAAACTCGAGTTCCTGGTCATAGATCATGATTTTTTTCTAATCAACGTCCCAGACACTAAGAAAGTACTGCAAAAGCTCCGGTTGAGCTCTGAGGCATGGTGTCATAAAGAATTTTTTGAGCCTGCAATCTCTGAGAGCTTCCATGCACCTATTATTTCCCATGGATTCTTCATCTTCTTCACTATGATCTCATTGTTTCCACTCAATCACCATTTTTCCTTTCCACACCTGCAAAAACATCCCATTAGGGGAATTTTGAGGTCTAAAATGGGCCTCATAAGGAAAATGTACAATCAAAATTCACTTTATGAGAACCAATCACATTTTAGCGGATGACATCATCCCTAATGGTTGAGGTGGCATTTCTTGAATTAAAGGTACTTACTTGTCACATTCTCAATGGTGGATAAAAACTCATGGTTAACCATGGTAGTGCTCTAAGTACTTTTAAATTCAAAGTAAAATACTCATAATAAATGTCATTTCATACTTTTTGAATAAAAATGTATTATTGTCATTTCATATTTCTTGAAAGAAACAATGCATATCACTATACATTTATTATATTATTTTATTTTATTTTATTTTTATATAGTATACTAATTACATGTTATTATTCAATTTAAATAATATAAATTTTAATTAATAGCATATAATATAATTAAGAATTTATAAATTTAAATTTAAATTTTATTTTAAGTTATTTTAGTACAAAGGACAAATGTATTAGTTGTTCAATGATAATGTTTTTTCTTGAAAATCTCATTCTTATTTATAGTCACATCAATACATTTTTTTATTAATTTTATTTTGGTACAACTTTTGAATTGAATTTAACTATGGTTACATGGATTGTGGTGCAAAAAATGAATTGCAATTTCATAAATATTATTTTATTGATTTAGCTATTATTTCATTATTTCCTTAGGAGGCCCATTTTAGACCTCAAAATTCCCCTAATGATATGGTTGTCATTAGCTAAATCCAAAGCTTTTGAATGGTTTAAATTGGGCTTGCTTGTTTAATTTATAAGCTAAAATTGTCTTCTACAGTTAGCGTGACTGATTTAGAAACAGTCACGCTAATTGGCGTGCCCCAGTTCAAAATTTTCGCCAGGTGGCGCGAGTCTATGCCTTATACCCACGCCCTATTTTTTGCCAAATCCCCCCATAATACACAAATTTTGGGTTGCAAGTAATGAAAAAGTAATCAAAATGCATGGAAGGATGTAAGCTCTTACTTGGAACTGACAGATTCAAGATTGTTCTTTCAGATTGCTCGATGTCGATGCCGCAAAAATCACAGTGAAAAAGGGTAACAAATTGCTCACAAGAGGTAAAAGTGAAAAGTAATTATTTTTTACCATTTTTGGCATATTAATACTTTTCAGAACCCTAATTAGGTTTTAAATTATATTTTTCAATTATTTCGCCATGTTATTTCGAGAAATGGGTTTTACGTGCGTCTCTTGTGCAGCGACAGATTTTCCACGTAAATGACGATGAAGTAACAAGTTGTATTTTATACTTTTTCGGACTCGGTAAAAACATGAAAAAGTCATTGTTGGAGTCATCTTTTAGCTCTTTTATGACTCTCGAAAACTGAAAAGATTGTCAAGACTCTTATTATTTTGAACTCGTTAAATGGCTACGAAACTATATCTACCCAATATACGTTTACCCCTTTTTTGGGCTGGGATAGATTATTTACGAAAAAGGAATACCTTAGCCAATTGCGACTAAGAGGTTCTCTCAGACACAGTTTTCTACCTTTTCAGATCTGTGAGACTATCTACGAAAAGGGACTGCTGGAGTTTTCTTTTCTGTTTCTTTTCAAACTCTTTAAACATGAAAATATGTTGAGTTCTTCCTTTGTCAGACTCGTTAAAACTTAAATGACATCGGACGCGTCACCATGATGTTACTGAGTTCCTCCTTCCTAAGGCTCGTAAAATGTACTAGGATGGATTTGTCTGAAGGACAAACTTACATGACAAGCACATGCTATCCCCTTCAAGCTTGTTTTCCAAAAATAATTGGGGTACTCGCCAACAATGGTGGGGGAAAATGGAACCAGTTCTCAGTTGTGTTGGCAGTATGTCGCTCTTGAACATGACACTCATCTGCATTCGTGTCGGATTGGGAATATCTCATTTCGTCATTTTTTCGTCCATGGGTTTAGGTAATCTCTTTTGACCTCTCATCTGCTCTTTGCCACATCATCATGACCTCATATCCCTTGATGTCAAATACTGCCAAATCCAGAGTCATGTCGCAAATATGTTCAAGAGAAGTTTTCGTTTTCAGTTTTCAACCTCCCTCTAATTATCTTTTTGTCTTGATTCACTATCATCATATTCCTTTTTTTCATGTCGATGATATGGGAAACATTATGGCCCTCCTTCAACTGGGTCACTTCTTGTTGACTTCAGCTCATTATCCAGGAAGTTTATCTAGAGACTTCCTTCCGATACCTTGGAGCCTGTATGCCTCAATGGAAGGTTTTTAACATTCGACAACACATCCACATCATTGGCCTTTGATCAAGTGATTATGTGGGTGTTCGATGCCATATCACTGTTCACATTATGTGGATTGTACCTGTTGTACCTTGAGAGACATTTTCATTATTAGTGGTTTCTCTTGTGCCTGTTAACAACTTACATCATTGGTTGGTAATCAGGTGATTTTCTTTCATGTTCGACTTCAAATCACATATTCACATGCTTGAATTTGTACTTGTTCGGGTCAAGATGGAGCACAAGACCCTAAATTTTGTCTGATAAGATCCAGGCTACCGGATATTTTTGTTTATCATGACTATATGTGTGACTCTTTTGATTGGATGGCTGTGACCATACCTAAGTCTATTTGTTGATCCTTACTTCTGGATGGTTGCATCCATACCTCGAAGCTCAGTTTATATATGTACTCTATTATGGATGGCTGCACCCATTCCACATGTTCATGTATCAGAGATATCAGTTGTATTTGTATTTGCAGGTCTTCCGACAATGGTGTTTGGTTCGAACGCGTTCTCGTGAATCATTTCACTCATCCCTCTCTCTCAGACCCCACACTTTAGGGGGCATCTGTTACACAACATTTTGTCATCGTTCGTGCAATCCCCATCTCGCACATTGGAGGACCATTTCTATGACTTATATGAAGTGTCATGCCTTGAAAAAAGTGTCATTGCATCCCTTTCCATGAGGAGAACACTTTCTCTGTTGACAATTCCTGGAACAGACCATCAAAAACACATGCTTTTGGGTTGGCTTCGACAGGCAGTTATGGTCTCGCGCCGATAGAGGAACTTAACATTGGGCTCCGCACCCATTGGCGCTCTATCTCAATGAGCTGCCCCCGCCAAGCTGTTTTTAGAATGTTTTTTAAATATAGAGGCGAAGTTTCCATGCTAACTACTTTGTGGGAAAGTCAGCTTGCATTGTTCGACTGAATAATGTCGTGCACCTTCCTTTGGCTTATTGTTTCCACCTTTTGGGGCAACCTCCCAAAATATAAGACCTACCTTCCACCATTTCAGGGATCCCAACCTACTCCTCTCCTTCTATAAATAAAACTCTCTCACATTGATGCAGCTAGCTGAATAGGAATTGTTGAACATTTTGCTGAAACAATCTGATATAGATGGTGTGAGATAGAGAAGAGAGAGAGACCCTTATCAAGATAGAGCTTAGGCTTGTGTCCTCGCCATGTCCCAATTCCCCGAAGAACCTTCGAGACGCGTTTTGACAGAACCCGCTGAAGGAGGCTGCGACATCAAGGATCCGGTTGTAATCTCTTTATTTCTCTTAATATATACATGACTGATGTTTTGGTTCCCATCTTATGTTGATGTGATTTATCTTACGCTATATGTTTAATCTTCCTTGACTGATTATCTAGTTATGAATGAAATTGTTTTCTTGTATGTTGCTTTCGTCCTTTGATCTTTATGCAAGCACTCGAGTACCATTGTTGAAGGACCATGACATGTCAGGATGGAGATCAAGAGACCATTTCCACAACTGTGAAAATCATGTTGGACTATAGGTAGGACAATCTATCCCAACTTATTTCATTCATTAACTAGGAATCGACACATTAGCATGTCCTCTTGCTGCTAGACCCACCCTAGGGCTAGAGGGATTGCCTCTGTCCATAGAGGGGATTTACCTACACAACAACAATCTTCCAATAATTGATTAAGAAATAATTTTTCCCAATTCATCCACACACCTAGCACACACTTGGCGATCACAAGAATCAGACATGTAGGTATTTTTTCCTTTCTACACATTCGAAGTAATTTACATGCCAAAACATGTGTGTAAAACTAAAATATTTTACTATTTATCTCTGAAACTACAAACCATCACTTACCTCTCATCCTGCCATATTTGTTTGCAACTTCATGCCCAAATTTTTAGATTAGTCCTTGAATAATGGCCCAGGGTTCTCACCTACCAGGGGTAACCAAGTGATCTTATTGATTACCTATAGGGTAATCTCAATAGAATGATCTAACCACATATAACTGCCATACACACAACATAACAACAACCTCAAGTTAGAGTTAATTTCAATATTGCATCCAAAATGAGGAATATCCAATAAATTCATAGTGTCGACTTATTCTAACCCAGAGTCCAGTGTTGTGGCTCAAGCACAAACACATTAGAAGTTTTATTTTATACCTATTGCAAATACCCTTGTAAGTTTGGAAACTACTTCTTATCTCTAATATCATGATCAGAGTATTTGAGATTTTCTGTCTGACCCATCATGTTCCCTTGAATTAGAACACCTTTGGGGATCTCTGACATAGCCATGGAATACTTTGGGTCCTTTGGAAAATTAACCTATTTGATCATGTCCTTTCGTGATGGAATATATTGTATACTCGGTCCAAACCCTATTAGTTGTCACAAAAAAATAGGAATTCCAGCTACTTCATCGCATTCTGGGACCTTGAACCCCTCCTGCAAAATCTCAACTTGTATTGAAACAAAAGGGTTCCTAGTATAAGGCCTTCACACTGATGAAATTACTGTAGCCCATCCCATATTTCTAATCAATGGATTTTTTTTAGTGCAACTACAATTCCTGACCAAAACCACTCACCACCAAGCACTTCAACTGCTTCAGGTGGTTTTCTATCTCCCAACGACCACAAAAAATATATGATAAGTAACCTTAGAACTTTGACTACATATTTATAATCTTCAGGCCCAAGTGCAGTAGCGCATTGTCTTTATGAATCCATTTTCGATCATAACTCTGGAACACGTATTTCTTGCATTGGTGTGTGGTTCGTCTATGACTAAATCTCATAGAAAATCATTCTAAATAAATTCTACTAGCCCTACTGATTTTCTAGCATTAAAATATATTTTGACAATTAAGGAAATGTCTTATAATATTAAAATTAATTAGTCACCATGCTTACACGACCAATGGTCACATTATTATACTTATTGATTATATTTTTATTTTATTTAAATAGTTGTCTCTACTTAGCGTCAACGTATAAACCCCCAACATTGTGTGTTTCATACTCATGAAAAAATATAGGTGAAGTGTGCCTTTGTGTTTCAAACTTTCCCTTTTATGACATTATTATTTCCCTGCACCAATCCATGTAGTTTAGACTTGTTTTGATTCTTCTTATAAATATGGTCATATGAAATGTAGGTCCAACATCCTTTCTCCTTAGGAGGATCACAATTATTGTTTTCCAACAATATGGAATTTGAACTAGCGTACCTATAACCCATACTTTTCAATGTCTTTCCACCATTCATACTTTTATTTTATTTTATTCAAGGATCTGTGTGTTGGAGAGAATACTATTTGTTGATGTACAGTCTAATCCTTAGGCACAAAGGTATGGTTTCCCATTTCCTTGGGAATTTCCTTCAACATAACATTTTCATTTGTATAAATAAATGTGGTTTTGAAACTTTAATTTAATTATTATTGAGGTACCTTCATAATGTAGTTATGTGATACTTTTTATTCATCTATCATACTACATGGATAATCTACACGAACCTCCTAGTTGAAGCTTCATGCAATTGATTCAACCAATTCTCCAACTCTTCTTTATAATTTGAAGCACAAGATCTAATGCTACACCAAGTACACCATCCACAATTGGGTTCATGTAATACTCCCTTCACGCAGTGTCCTTATAAATATTGTCTAATTCTTCTCCATCTGACTTGCCTTGGACTTACTAAACATACCTTCCACCTTCTCGGAGATCCAATTATATAATCACTAAAAAATCACCTGATTCAAGAATCATCTTCCTTTCCTTAAAATTAATAATCATTTGATTTTCAAAATACTGGTCAATTCCCAAAAATGTTGGATACAGTTATGTGTCATCGGTTATTTCTATAACTTCAAAATATACCATACTTGTGACCCCATCAATATCTACCTCCACATTTGACAATCCACCAATATGGAAAATTCTATATTGATTTTCCAAACTAAGTTGGATAGGGTACCATGTAAGCTTAGGGCTCAACATCATCTCCCATGTCTTCTTCAATAGGATATTCGTGATGACAGAATGAACATCTAAAATAATATTGTCATATCATAAGCTCTTATTTTCGCACCGAACCTAAACTCTCATATTTTTCTCTTCTTCTGCATGATTGGATTAACTGTGTGTCATGTGGTACGAGTTGTTGTAACCTCTAGTTCCTTGGTGCATTGGTCAATCAACTTGTGAAGCTTATATAGGTATCTATCATCATGCATTATCTCCAAGCAACTATTGAAAAAGGATTTATGAGAATTGTCTTCAATTACAACACTTTTAGAAGCATTATTGTAATAAATTTTTGGCATATCATACACTGGAGTGTCTTCTGGAACATCCCATTCTAATGAAACTAGCTCCCTCCATTCCTCCTTGTAGGTATATTTCTTCTTTTGAGGGTTTAAATTCAGAGGAGGTTCTACAACCTTCCTCGCCCACTTTTGATTAGTACTTGTATATTTAGAAATAGCCATGCTGATCTTCATGCCTTTTCATGTAACCACATTCATATGCAACTGATATTGGCACGATTCCGCAATAAAATTTTGAAGGTTTTTCCCATTCTTCTCTTGAACCTTGGTGATAAATTGAGGGAAATCCTTTGTCACATTATCTAAAGCTCTGCATATTGAACATGGATTAGGAAAATCTCTAGAAAAATTTCATGGATGCCCACAATTGTAGCAGATAATTGACCTCCTTCCTCATCCCAACATTCCTGCTCCTCATCCCAGCCCTCCAATTCCTTTACATATCATTCCCTAACCTCTACTGGACTAGTAGTTATGTGCCAAACCATCTTGCCTTAATGTACGCTATATAAATCCATGTTGTGATCCCACATTAGCTCCAATGCTCAGAAAGTATGGATGTCGTGGCCAACAAATTTACAAAATTATAAAAATAAAGCCCTCATAGAAGTCTCATATTTTCACATCATCAGACAAGTTTGAGTCGCATGTCGCCACACTATATAAATCTCACACCATAATCCTCATCCATATGCCAGTGGATTAGCTGCATTGGTTACCTTGTAACATGTCACCATGGGGCATTCATTTCTGTGGTTCCCCTCATTTATGAAAATTGTGCACCATACCTTTGAGAATTTTTCCTTCCCTTTTTCTAACTCTTCTAACTAAGTTGTGAGCACGACCATCTATGACTTAAGCTAAGAAATACCAAAATATTTTGTTCCTATGCCAACCTTTTTTTAATATGCTTCCATATTTAATGCAATATTTAGAGCTTCATCTTGGGTTTGGATGTTTTTTGAGTCAATGGCACATGAATATGCAACAACATTCTAGCAATAAACCACTCATGTTGCTTGTAGAGTCCCATAATTGTTTTGTTTTGACACCCTTTTTTCATCCATATTTTCCTTATTTTCCCATCACTATCAACCTAATAAGGCAACAATCACATGATTTTGATAAGGTAAAATAGGTATGTGTCCTATTTTTCATACTTTTTAAAATGCCATACTGTTTTGTTAAATATTACATTCAACTATAGAATTGACACAATTCCGCAGCTATTCCACAAATTCGCAACTAACTTCATTGATAATAGGGTTTCAGTGCACCAGCTCAACAAAGGAGTATATGGGTAGATAGAGGATGATCCCTTCATGTATTTCCTCCTGCTTATCCGAGCCAATTCATGAAATAGATCACGCATTTACATGGTCAAAGGTAGCAGTCAACATGTAGCAGTGCTCAGGAATAGAGTCTTGGAATGTCACGACTATGTTGATTTTCTTTCCTAATATAAAATTGACACATAGCGATATTTTGTTTAAGTTTTTAACTTGTAGAGGGATTATAATAGAGATCTATAGGCTTAGAGCTCGCATATCATTGAATGCACTCTATAAAACCATACAAACTCTGTGTATTCGAGGCGCACCATCTTTTATTTTCCTGAACATTTTGTTTGAAATATTTTATCTTAATTTGAAGTTCTTGTTTCATGCATTGATGCATTTTTAGTATTAAGAAACCTAATGTGTTGCGGAGTCGCCCTACAAACAGATCAGTTCATTTGCTTTTAGCTTTTAATTCATCTCGAATACATTTCTATTTCGTAGTTTGAATTTGCTTAATGCTTTGATTTATGCTTCAATTTTCAGTTCATTTAAAATATTCAATGCTTTATTTATGCTTGTTTCGTAGATTCATTTCTTAAATTCATTTTGCCATATTTTATATAGCTTAGTTCATTTCCTTTTCATTTACATTCCAGATTAGAATTTGCAGTAGATAAAAACTCTGTTTTCGTAGCATTTCGATTTAATTTTTTAGTTAGCTCTCAATTTTCATGTTTTCATAAAACTAGGACTATATCATATCTCATGCTTTCATAATTTATAGTTAGTTAATTGTTTGCTGTAGCATAAAAATTCCAAAAACAACTTGATAGAAACATAGTATAAATTAATCTAATCATTTCTTTTGAAAGGATTCATTTCACAAACTATTTTTAATAACTCAATTCAACTGAAATTAACCATAAAAATAATATCTAACATAGATGATAAAGTGCTCTAAAAACATCACTGATCCATAGGAATTTAACATTGATCCATAAATTCAAAAATTAACAAAACTGTTAATTCAATCCTCACTTTCACTTAATCATTTTACTGACTCCGGTCGATATTTTATGCTTGCAATTTAAGAACATTAAATTGACTAAACATTTTGGCGTCGTTACCGGGGAAGTGTAAATGGAAGTCTTAGAAATAAAACATGATATGCATAGGGAGAGATATTCTAAAGGTAGTTTTATAGGACGAGGAATAAGTTTGATTCCTACATCATCACTCACTCCACTCAGACCTCGAAGTTCTACACCACCCACTCAAACTCGAATTCCATACATAGGTGGTCCACATAGACTTCTTGAAATCATAAGATCTGAAATCCAACCTACTTCACCTACTTCATCTACCAAAGCTTTAATTGAAGAAGAAAATCCCCCATCTCCAACTACAAGAGTAATTTTCTTATCTTCAATAGGAGAACATCTTCTAGGACTAGAATTAGAAGTCCTCAGTGAAGAAAAAGAACAAGAAACTCATTCAAATTCTCCATTGATATAGGAACCAGAAGAAGTAGAAAATATTGTTGTATAACCAGATACTTACATTAGTTCTGAGGAATCCCTCATGCTTGAAGAAGGAGAAGGAGAATTACACAATGTCAATGGTGAACAACCTAGGATTGGAAGAGGAAGAGGAGGAAATAGAGGAGGTGGAAGAGGTAGAGGTAGAGGTAGAAGAGATCCAGAACCTTTTGGATTCCCTATTCATGATGAGGATAAAACATACACAATGAAAAATGTTTCACCTACTATTCTCCCTAATTTTCATGGAATAAGAAGTGAATACCCAGAAACATTTCTCTTTGAATTTCAAGTATTATGCAGATCATATGATTAATTACATTATGCTCAAAAATTAAAATTGTTCCCTACTACCTTAAAGGATTCAACATTAAAATGGTTTATGGGTGTTATCATTGGAAAATTGGACAAGAAAAATGGCATTATTAAATGTCAAGCAGAAGGATTTACAGGGTTGAGAAACATTAGAGGATCTAAAAAAATTTAAAAATCTCTAAGGTGAAGAGGAAAAAATAAAATTATGCAGCAGAGATGCAGCAAAAATGCGCCTTGTGTGAATTTTTCTTTCAATAGGCATGCTGGTCTGTGTGGATTTCCCTCAAAAAGTTGCACGGTCCTCGGAGTGGTGGAAGTCACCATTCGGGACCACTTGCCAAACTTTAGGAAATGATCCTCCACTTGAGGCTGCCCAAGGACAACCACCTAGAGCCACCTTGGACCCCAAGTGAGCACACAAAGGAATCAACCCCCTCTCTTGGGTCACCATCCACAAGTGTACCATGAGAGGGAAGAAGGATTTGAATTTTCATAAATTACCACCATGAGAAGAACAAAATGAGAACACATTTTCATGCTGGCAAAATTGCTCGTAAGAAAACCAGGAGTGTGTGATCCGGAGAAGCAGTAGAGTTAGAGGATTCGGTTGTTGGCCACCCAATAACTTCAATCTAATAGGAGAAGAGAGAGGCCTTGCACCAGCAACTAAAGGGTAAAAACCTCCTTGCAGTAGGTCTTAGAACTCCATAGTTCTAAGTATCCTTTGGCAAGTGAGTAACGTTCTACCTTTCTTACTAGTAGCGGCCAATAAGAGGGGATTTTATTCCAGAGTTTTTATTATTGTCTCCTTTGACTCATTGTGAGCTTTTGTTTTTGTTTTAGTTTAGTTGTGTTTCTTCTTCTTATATGCAGCATACTACATTCCATAGTTTAGTGTGTTTTATATACATTAGAATGTGTTCATTAATCTGCTAACCATATTTTCTGCCTGTGACCATAGCTGATCCAAGTGGATATTGGTGGCCACCCACCTATTCCACTTGGGGCCCCACCATTGTCTCTTTTAGTTTTTTTTTCACAACTTACTATTTTTAGCAGTTTTTTCGGGTCCTGAACTTCTGGAGCCATTTTGAAGCCCCAAACGAAGATAGTATGCCGAAGTTACGTCCCTGGGAAGTTGAAACACCAATTTACCCAAACAGGGCCCATAGTTTTGGCGCTTCATCTCCTAGGGTTAGGTTTTTGGATGTTTAGAGTTCTCCATTATTTCTCCATAATAAATAGGCCCTCAAGCCTCATTGTAATACAGTTCAGAGGTCTGTAGTCGCCACATCTCTTCTCAGAGATTCGCTACCAGCACCCTAGCTATTTTATTTCCATCATGTTTGTAAGCATATTTCTATGATTTGATATTAGTGAAATGAAGCCTTATTTCTGTTATATTTCTATGTTTATGGTTATTTCTGTATTTTGTTGTGTTCCTGCATAAATCTAGATCAGTGGTATTAGAGCATTCTGCTTTTTCTCGACCCTTCTTTGCATGTCCCCAACGAGGTCGAGGTATAAGAAGTTAGGGCTCAATTTGGTGGAACCTTTGCAAGATCAGCCTCGCAAACCCCGACAGGTGCCTATGGGGGACGAAAAGAAAGATGAGGGAGTAGGAGATCCTATCAAAATATTGCTTGACGAGGCCCTCGAAAAACAAAGTAACACGATGATGGATAAATTTTCCCATATCCTTCAACGGCTGCCCACCAGCAACACATCTACATCCAACAGCCACTCTGGAGGCGCGAATCCCTTTAAGGTACAAGTAAACTTTGACATTCCCATATTTGAGGGTCAAATAGATGTAGATGCTGTAGATAGATGGTTGAATCTATTGGAAGGATATTTCTCAGTTCATGATTTTTCCAACTGGGAGAAGATTATTTTTGCACTCCTCAAAGCTACCCCCCATGTCAAGGACTGATGGGAAACCTACTGTGAGAAAATGGATGAGACAAAACCCTCTTTTTTCTCGGCTATACCCACTTGGAATTATTTTCGAGATGCCATCAAGGAACAATAATATCCCATGGGGAGTTGTGAGGACAAGTACATACAATGGACCACGCTGCGACAACAAAGGGATCAAGATGTGCATGAGCTAACGAATCTGTTCCATACCCTACATAGAAAGTTGGGTATCAAAGATTCAGAGAAACATTTGGTGCTAAATTATCGCGGTTGTCTGCACAGATGGATTCAAGAGGAAATGGAGTTCCTCAACATCTCCTTGCTGGGTACGGCATACTGGTATGCTACCAAGATTGAGAAGAAATTCAAACAGAAGAAGCGAGAATTTGGATCTGCGAATCAAAATCAAGGGAAAGGTGCCCCAAAACTGTAGAACAAATGAAAAAGCCAAGGCATGGTGGCCCAAGACAACCTGCCAAAGACACAAGCAAAGAAAAACACCGCGAAGCCAAAGAAGGACACGGGAAAGTGGTGTGAGTTCCATAATAGCTCCACTCACAACACAAGTGAGTGTTGGGCCAAGCAGTTGCTGGTGGCCGAGATGAGGGTATCTGAATCAGATGCATGCTTCGACTCTGAATCAAAACCAGACAAGGTGAATGATAAAGGGAAGAATATTATTGATGCGGAGCCCAATGCCACTATTTCCACTACGAAGATCTAAAAGGAGGAACCAGAAGATCCAGAGGAGGCAGAGCGTCTCTTCCACTCCCAGATGTGGCTAAAGGGTTCCCCGCTACGGTTCATTGTCGAAAATGGGAGCCAAAAGAACCTCATTTCAGCAGATGTCGTGAAGCGGCTGGGCTTTCCGACCACAACGCACCCACAACCACACACCATCGTGTGGCTTCACCAAGGATGAGATCTCCGCATCAGCTAGCAGTGCCACCTTCCTTATAGCATCAAGCCCTTCACGGATGAGGTATTGTGTGACATTTCTTCTATTGATGTTTCTGATGTATTATTAGGCCAACCATACTTGTGGAAGCGACATGATGTGTATGAGTCCCGGCCTCGTGCTGTTATTGTTACTTTGGGAAATAAATTGTACAAGATACCAGAGGTACCAGCACCTCCCACTATCTCTTTGGTTACTGAAAACAATGCAGTAAGCTCATTTCCCAAACCAAGAAATTTTTTTTCCTGATGATCCACCCCCAGGGCAAGAAGAATATTGTGGCCACAACCTCCAGACATGGCTCCTCTGCACGACAAAAACAAATGGACAAGGTTGTGGAGGAGTACGGGGACATCTTCACCTCACCCATAGGGGTTCCTATACACTGTCAGGTCAAGCACCCCATTGACCTGACCCCAGGTGCGCCGCTACCCAATGGACCTATCTATAGGCGCTCGGTTATGGAGAATGATGAAATCAAGAGGCAGATTCAGGAGATGCTACAGAAAGGTCACATTCGGCCAAGTTCATCACCCTATGGGAGCCCGATCGTGTTGGTACATAAGAAGGATGGGACTTAGAGGCTCTATATTGATTATCGGGTGCTGAACAAGATCACTGTCTGGAATAGGTACCCAATCCCATGGATTGATGACCTTCTGGACCAACTCAAAGGGGCAAAATATTTCAGCAAGATCGACTTGAAGTCTGGGTATCACCAGGTACCACTCAAACACTCTAATGTGTGGAAGACTCCCTTCAAAGCCAAGGAGGGTCTTTTCGAATGGCTCGTCATACCTTTCGGATTAACAAATGCTCCCACAACCTTCATGAGGTTGATGGACGACATCTTGCGTCCATTCACCAACTCATTTGTAGTGGTATATTTGGATGACATTCTTATCTTCAGCCATTCTTGGGAAGAGCACCTCCACCACATCCGAGAAGTCCTCCAAACACTGTGGCAACACAAGTTGTGTGCTAATTTAGAGAAGTGCACTTTTGGCATGACCCAGGTTCAATATCTGGGATACATTATTGATGATAGGGGGGGTGAATTTAGATCTAGCCAAGATCCAAGTCATTCGGGATTGGCCAACCCCAACCACCCTAAAGAGCTTCGCAACTTTCTGGGTCTTGCTAATTTCTACTGCAGGTTCGTGTTGCGATTCTCTCATATCACTTGGCCCTTGAGTCAAGTCACCAAGGGAGGAGCGAAAGCAAAATTCTATTGGTCGGAATCTCAAGAGAAGGCGTTCGTAGAATTGAAACATCGCCTCTGTTCTGCCCCAGTGCTCACATTACCAGACTTGCAACAACCATTTGAGATAGATACAGATGCCTCTGACTATGCTGTTGGGGCAGTTCTTACTCAACAGGGACATCCAGTGGTATATCAAAGTGAGACATTGTCCAACACAGTTCGAAAGTATCCCACTTATGACAAAGAAATGTATTCCATTATGTAGGCTTGTCGACAATGGAAACATTACATTTTGGGGAAGGAGACAATCATCCACATAAACCACCGACCCTTGTAGTTCATACAGACAAAAGGGAAGTTGCAGAACGATTATCATCAGAAGTGGTCCACATATCTACAACAATTTCATTTGAACATCAAGTACAAGAAGGGTAGCACCAATAATGTTGCAGATTGCCTGAGCTGACCACCTATTGTGGCCATAACCACCGTTCTCAACTCTTGTGGGCATGAAACTTCTGATTGGCTACTTCTCTATAAGAGCGATCCAGAATTCAACTACACATACAAGGCACTCTTGGGGGGTATGCAAGTTCCAAATTTTCACCTCCAAGATGCACTATTATGTTACCTGGGACACCTTTGTGTTCCTTCAAGCAAGCGTGCCAAGATGATATGGGAAGCGCACTACAGTCGAGTCGCTGGGAATTTAGGGGTCGAGAAAAAAGTGGCAGTACTGCAGAAGTATTTCTATTGGTTGAACCTTCGACAGGATGTCGAGAAGTACATCAGATCCTGCACTGCTTTCACCATTACCAAACCGACCATCCAGAAGCAAGGGATCTATACTCCGCTACCTACCCCTAGTAGACCTTGGGAATCCATCTCCATGGATTACATCTCAAGCCTTCCTTCTACTAAACATGGAAACGACTGTGTTTTCATGGTCGTCGAAAAATTCTCAAAGATGGCCATTATGGCGGCCTACAAGAAAAATATCACAGCAGAAGCCACTACTAAACTCTTCTTTGAACGAGTGTGGGTGCACTTTGGGATCCCACAGTCTATCATATCAGATCGTGATAGCAGGTTCCTCAGCACATTTTGGTCCAACCTCTGGTCAATGTTGGACACCAAGTTCACCAAGTCCACATCTTTCCATCCCAAAAGTGATGGCCAGACATAGGTCATCAACAAGATGATTGTGCACATTCTACGCATGTACAATTCAAAGCATCCACACACATGGGATGAGAGCCTTCCCTATGTACAAAACAGTTATAGCGAGGCTCTCCGTAGCTCAACCGGCCATAGTCCCTTTCAGGTGGGCTTGGGATTCCAGCCACTATGTCCCATTGACGCAGCCATGCCATTTGCAGCTACTCAGGCCAATTCGGCTCATGTCCAGTCTAAAGCTGAAAAATCAAACAACTTCATTGAGTGCATTCAACACATCCGCCAACAGGTTCATGACATATTGGAAAAAGCCAATGCTAAGTACAAGCAACAACATGATCAACATCGGGTGCCATACAATTTCTAGGTGGGCGAAAAAGTGTGGCTACATTTGCAGAAGGAGTGCCTCACTGGACCCCACTGCAAGATTCACCCACTCCGATATGGGTCATACACCATCACCAAGGCTATAGGGAACAATGCCTTCGAGCTCAGTATTCCACCATTCCTTGGTCTGCACCCAGTATTCAATGTACACTGCCTTTGTCCCTACTTCCCACCTCTATTGGACACCTCTAACATTCCAGAAGAACTTACACCAAAAGAGTTAAACCCAGAATACATGGAACATACCACCACAGACTGTATCATGGACATGCAAATCAAGAACACTCGCTGACAGAAGATCCAAATGTATCAGGTTGTCAAAGTTGTCCAACTCCTGCACCAAGGCAAGTGGTTCACCAAGGACCAAGTTCAACAGAAGTTTCCTCATCTCATGGAGGAACTCAACACAATGGGGACCATTGCTTCCTAAGGGGGGAGGAATGATCTAGGTGGATATTGGTGGCCACTCGCCTATTCCACTTGGGGCCCCACCATTTTCTCTTTCAATTTTTTTTTCACAACTTACTATTTTTATCAATTTTTCAGGTCCTGAACTTTTGGAGCCATTTTGAAGCCCCAAATAGAGATAGTATGCCGAAGTTACGTCCCTGGGAAGTTGAAACACCAATTTACCCAAACATGGCCCATATTTTTGGCGCTTCATCTCCTAGGGTTAGGTTTTTGGACATTTAGAATTCTCCATTGTTTCTCCATAATAAATAGGCCCTCGAGCCTCATTATAATACAGTTCAGAGGTCTGTAGTCGCCACATCTCTTCTCAGAGATTTTCTACCAGCACCCTAGCTATTTTATTTCCATCATGTTTGTAAGCATATTTCTGTGATTTGATATTAATGAAATGAAGCCTTATTTTCGTTATATTTCTATGTTTATGGTTATTTCTATATTTTGTTGCGTTCTTGCATAAATCCGGATCAACAGCTTGTAGGTTGCAACCATTCCTACCAAGCACCAATGGTTTGGTACACTTGTGCAAAAAAATCACCACTACAGGATTGGCGACTCCACTTCCATTACCCTTTAGTTAAAGTGGTTTTGTTGTTTTTGGGGTCATCTCTCTGCTCTAGATTGTTGCTGGGACAACTCTCCTTCTCCTCTTCTCTCCTCATTCACCCACTGTGAAAATTTGCAATACACGAGTCCCATAATTTTTTCTTACAAAAAAACCGTGCGTAGTTTACTCAGACAGACGCGACAGTCTGTACGAGTTCAGCTCAGACTTGTGCACCTGTGTAAATATTTCCACGCGGAAACCAGAAAACATATTCTCAGTGGTTTTCTTTAGTTTCCCAATTATAAAGTGACTAGCAGCCTAGATAAATGAGCTCAAGGTAGTTTCAAAAATCAATGACTTTCTAATAATAGGCAAGACATGTTTCCCAGCTCAGAGGTGTTTAATGGACACATGTATTCAAATTTTGACATATATGCACTTTTCTAGAAGGCACTGGCCATGTGGAGATTCCGGAACAATGAGAATTTTTCTCACAATTGACCAGCACACCCTTGAGTGTTGGGAAGTGCTTTGCAGATTACCTTTGAATGGAGGTGCCTACATATGTAATGCAGTTAGCCCCTTGAGATACTGCGTTGGTGATCTCATAGGTGACAGAAAATGTACTTCAAATCTTGGAAACCTTGCAATGGAAGTCATGGATGATTTGTTCTTGTTCTTTTTCTTAGGGCATGTAGCAACTGAAATGATAGGGGATGATAGACCTTATTCATCGGTTCTAGGGATGATGTCTAGTTTAACCAGGTCATTGGGAATGGTTCCCAAATTGACCTATAACAGATTGCCCCCTAAAGCATGAAGTCAGAATAATAATAAAAACATTTTTTGAATGAGATGCTTTACACTGTGATGGGATGGAGCTGAAGTGGAGTGGCGATCTGCATCAATATTACAATACATTACATCATGATATATCCTCTTGATCACAAATTGTTGAGGGAATGCATTCCCATGCTCAACACATAAACTATATAATAACATGTACGTAGTTCAGAAAGTCATCTACATTGGAATGTTGCCCAATATAGACATGCCTAAAGATATAGGCCCATGTTAGGATGACGATCTGTATGTAAGGTCACCGTAAATATGATGTGTACAACAATCCTGAAATGGCAACCCAGATGGTTGAAATAGATTCGGGTTCTTCTTATCTCATTCACTCGATCGTTCAGGTACAAGTCTAGCCATGTGAATATATGATTTGTAGTTGAACATGGTAAGACATCATTTGATTACCATCCAATGATGTGAGATGTTAACAAACGTGAGAGGGCCACCGTTGATGTTAATGGCCCTCAAGGTACTGTAGTACATTTCGTAAGGCGTGAATAGATGATTTGATGTTGAACGCCAAAAAAAGTCTTTCAGTCAAAAGTGCAGAAGTGAGGATCTTGTCGATGTTATAACAAGCCTCATGGTACTAGAATATGATGTTTCTAAGTAAACTTCCTAGATGGTGATTTGTCATTGACAGGAAGCTACTTTATTGCTAAATGGGAGTTATTGATTTCGGAGAAAAAGTATGACTTGATATAGCAATTTTCAGGGATGACTGTCATGAGAATGAAGGTTTATGAGTTTTCTAGAAGGATGAGTATTCACTGGATGACTTCTCTTGAACATATTGGCGACACTGAGATGAGTTGGTAGCATTGACCCAAAACCGAAGTGAAGGTATGATGAACCATAGGTATGAATGAACCGTCAAGAATATTACCTAACCCAAACAGTCACAGTGATGGAGTGAAGTGTCATGTCCAAGAGCGACCTACCGTAAAAAGTTATGTTCACTTTCCCAAATTTTCCCTGGTCATTTGTCGACCAATACCTCTTTATTTTTTAACAAGCTTGAGGAGGATAACATATTCTTGATCTATAATTCAACCCTTCGGGTGAATAATGTATCGCTATTTAATAATTTAATGAGTCTAGAAATGAATGAAACTCAATTCTTGCCATGATCAACAAGCCCGTCTCTATTTTATGTTTTAACAAGCCTAATGACAGTGACAACCTAGTCCTTTTTCATCTTTAGAGAGTTTGAAAAAGAGGACGAAATAAAACTCCATAAGTACTTTTTTCGTAGAGTTTTTGCTCATATCCGAAAAAGTGTAAAATAATATCTGAGAGAACCTCTTAGCCATGTTCGACTAAGGCATTCCTTTTTCGTAAATAATCTATCTCAATCCAGAAAAGGGTTAAACTTATATTGAGTAGATATCAATTCATTTACTTTTATGAGCTCGAAAAGACAAGTGCTCGACAATCTTTTCACATTATTGGATTCTGAAAAGAGCTTAAAAGAAGACTCCAAGGGTTCATTTTTTGTTGTTATCGAAGCTCGAAAAAGAGATAAAATTTTGCTTCAAGTCCTTTCTTGTTTTTAACAAAGCTCTAAAAATAAGGATAAAAGTATGATTTGTGGTCAAATCCTTCTTGAAATATATCTGCACGACTAAACAACTCATCAGTTGTAAAACCTATTCATAACAACATCAAATGGATTAAAAATACCTGTTTCATGATAAAAATAGATTAAAACCATAGTCATAGCAATAAATATGATTTGAAAATAATCAAATGACTAAAAAAGAGTTTTACTATTCATTTTTACCATTTTCATTTTGGAGCTCTGAACCTATTTTTTCCCCTGAACTTCCGTCGTGGATTGCGATCGATTCTATGGTTTTTTTTCATTATCGTTTGATCCAGGTTAGTACTATGAACCCTCTCTTTCTTTCAGCAATCAATTCATTTCCTTTCATTGCAATTTTTTTGGGCTTTGGGCCCCTTCGGGTAAATTATTTTTCAAAATAGGGCAATGCACCCTTGAGCATCAAAAACTGTGTTGTGGAGCACCTAAATTGAAGCTTAGGAGCACCTAAATTGAAGCTTAGGTGCATATTCAACGCACTGTCCCTTGTTCAAGACTGCGTTGGGCGCAATTCTCATTTTTTATTATTGCAATGTACTTAAAATTTTCCTAATTTTTTTCATGAAAAGGAGTCCAATGGGTCTTATGGTTATGTTTCATAATTCCATCGAACTAGAATGATGATTTCTTTGAGAGAAAGAGAGCATGAAGAATAAAATATGATTTCCCTAAATGATCCGAGTACATTAAGAGCCCTAAGAGATTGTGGCTTGTTAAAGTACTTCCACTTGTCAAGGATGAGGCAACAAATAGAACTCTTGGAGTTCTTAGTTCGAGCATGGGATCTATATATTGACGCATTTCACATTAGGAACAAAGTGGTTCCTATTATAGTGGAGGATGTGTACTTTATAACAATCTTTTTGAGAAGAGGCTTGCCTATTCCCCTCTCAGGGTCTGCTCTCGGAGGAGAGACTGTGAGAGATTATGTTTTGCAGTATTTCTATCTAGGGGCAGAGCCAAGCAAGGATGGGAAAATAAAAATCTGTGATGTTCAAGATTTTCCTTTGAGAACCATTCTTTTCACAATCGCAAAACTTGCTGGCATCGTTACACTACATGTATCAAATAGATCATACATGCAGTATGCACTAGAGTGCATGGAGACAACAATGTTCAACTGGTCTGAAGTTGTACTTTCTCAAATAAAATAACAACTGAACAAGGCAAAGGGAGGAAGGAAGAAAAACTTCAGTTATGGTTCGATCCTCATTTCATTTGCCTTAGAGTGAATTCCACTGATGTAGCCACAGCATGTGACACTAGGTATATATAACCCTAGATATCCAAGGATGCAGATATGGGTAGAACTAATGGCTCAGTATGTAGGCCAATATTCCATTGTGTTCTTGACTGCATTCTTTGCCTGGTTCAGGTGACAGGTTATCGCCATCGATGAGTATGCATATGCAGGCATCGATTTCTGAGGAGATACAGACTTAGCTTTACTAGAAGGCGCTCAGTGGGGTGCAATAGGTAAGAATGTTTTGACCATGTTTTTTTATTTTTCTAAGGTTTATACAACGTTTTTTTATTTTGATATTTTCCCAAGACTAAACTAAAGGTTTAATGTAATGCAGATGTTGGTCAAGTTCAACCAGTAGAGGAACCAGAGCATGGAGTGGATTAGCCAGCAGAGAGAGCTGTCGGGAGAGCAGTCCTTCAGGATCTAGACATGGATGAGACTCTGTCTCAGCTTCAGAAGCACATAGAGGGGTTGAACTTTGGGATTCCGGATTTCCGGATCGAAGAGTTACCCATGCGACTGCAGCGCCACACTATAGGTGTTCCAAACTGCTAGATGTGGTTATTGTGTAGGATAGCTAGATCTATAGCATGTTACCATGAGCATCACTAGTTTACTTTTGACATTTTGAGGTCAAATGAACAATTTGTCTTGGGCACAATTTTTTGTAAAAACGTATAACTATCTATCTATTTGATTTCGGTGTTTTCCTATGTTTATTGTGCAATCCTTTTCAATTATGTGAATGTTTCTTTACATGTGTTGCAAATATCTGTCAAAAACTTGATTAGCCAAAGAATCAATTCATGTGTTCAAATTTCTAGAAATGTGTTCATATTGAATAAAATCAAAGTGTCTTTCCAAATTTCGAACTCTTAGGAAAAAACAATGCAGTGTTGGATTTCTAACAGTATAAACACCAGTAAGTTGCAATACCACAAGTTGTGAGTCTAACCTTATGATGATTCAGTTAATGCCAAAGGAAATGACATCAGAGAGAAGTTCGATCAATGTGCTATACTCAACGATATTGTTTGTTGATCTACTAATACAAATCCCTTGAAAACTCACTAAGTTGTCATTCGGAGCGAAAATGTCCCACGCTGCAGAGGATAGATTCTGTGTACTATGAATAGCACCATCAGCATATCCAAAAAATGGTTCCAAAGATTCAGACATCTGCAATGAAATGTAAAGCAGATTACTAACGTCTAGAAAACTCTAAAAATAAACTAAGACAGTGAATGCAAATCAACAACATATATATACAATATAATACAAAAAATTACTACGCCCATCATTAAGCATAGTAACATTTCAGGTACAACCCATTTCTGGGCTACGCCAACCGAATTCCATCATAATCCACCAACTCATAGGCACCCTTAGCAAGAACTATTTTAACAATATAGGGGCCATGCCATAATGGCTCATATTTCCCTATACCTATTACATCAGCTTCTTGATCATAAAGAAGGACCAAGTCACCCTCTAAGAAAATGCGAGGCTGGACATTTGTCGTTTTGTGCCTTTATACGTCTCTTATGCGCTTCGTTGGCCAATTGGGCTTCACGATGCGTTTCATCAAGATGGATGAGGTTAAAAAGATGCGCTTCTTCTTCTGAGGTGTCAGGTAAAAAGGCAATTGCGAGTTTTAACAATGTTATTTCACATTGGATTGGCAAGATAGCTTCCAGACCATACACTAATTGAAAGGGGGTAAATATGGTTGTGTTTCTCACCAAGGTTTGGTACACCAACAAGGCCAAGTACAAGATCAAATGTCGGTTTCTTTTACGAACTCCTATCATTCATATAAGCATACGTTTAAGAATCTTGTTGATAGCCTCAACTTGTCCATTTTATTGTGGATAATAAGGAGTAGAATTATCATGTGACAATCCTAACTTGGCAGTCAATTCAGTCATCATGCGGTTGCAAAAATTCTTCCCATGATCTGTAACTGTAGCCTATGGGACCCCAAATCGTGCAATAACATGATTAAAGAAAAACAATGTAGTTGTTTGTCCTATGTTGTTGAATGTAGGCATCACTTCGGCCCATTTGGTAAAGTATTCTACTGTGACAATAATATAACCATGCCCCTCGAATGAACGACGGTTACAGGTCATGAAGTCAATACCCCATTTCGAAAAAGGTCCTACAGAGACAACAGGAAGCATTAGTGCTGGCAGTTTGTGGATTTTACGATCAAATATCTGGCACGCGTGACAACTTCTGACCACGAGGATGCAGTTGCAAAATATGGTAGGCCAAAAGTAACCAGCGTGGATTATCTTCTGCACAGTAGCGTATCCAGACAAGTTTCCACCACAAGCCCCAGCATGACAATCCTTTAAAACCTTTTCGGCCTCCTCATGAGTGAGGCACCTTCTTAAAATTGTATCGACACCATGACGATAATGTGTATCACCGACGATCATATAATCTTTAGCTTGGTATCGAATACGTCATTGGTCAGAGCAAGAGGTATCAGGCCGAAAAGTTTGAGTCTGGAGATAAATGATAAAATACCCATACCAAGGATCTAATCATCCGATCATAAACATAGTCTCATCAGGAATTGATGGTTCAAACGTTGTCGCAGTACTATTAGAGGGAAGGTCACAGAGAAGCTCAGCCAAAACTAAAGACTTCTTTGAATTGGATTTAATGAATTCCAAATCAAATTAGTGCAAAATGACAATCCATTTTGAATATTTTCCCCCCAGCAATTGACCTGATAAGCTATAAGTCATGGGGTTGCAATCCGAAACGACAATGGTCTTCCGGAACAGGATATAGTGGAAAAATCTTTGTACATCTTGAAAAGCTTCCAAGGCAATATTTTCTATGTATGAATACTTCACTTCTGTATCATTGAGATTACAACTCAAATAATAGATCGAATGTTCTATCCCATTTTATACTTAGACGAATACCATAGCAATGGTCGTATCAGCCGCGGTGATATATAAACAATAATCACTCTGATAATTAGGGAGATACATTAATGATGCCTGGGCAAGAGTATCCTTGACAACATCAAATAAAGCTTGTGCAACTTGGTCCCATTGGAAGGGAACCCCCTTTTTCAAGAGCCGAGAAAACCCTTTAGCCATTTTGGTGTAGTTGGGTATGAACCTCCTTAGGAAGTTAGTCTTTCCTTGAATTTTATGTATCTGAAGTAAATTTGATGGCATAGGCAAATCAAGAATGGCATGGACCTTTAATGGGTCGATTTGAATTCCTTATTTTGAGACAATGAATCCAAGAAAACGACCAAAACCAACACAAAACACACATTTATGTGGATTGAGGTGTATTTTGTAGTGTCAGCAGCGTAAGAAGATGGCTCTCAAATTCATCGGGTGATCAGTCTGATTTCATGAATGCGTGGGTAAATCTTCTAGATAGGGTTGAAAAATGTGCTTGATGTCATTGAAAGCATAATCCATTGCTCTCTAAAAATATTCCCCAGCATTCTGTAAACCAAATGGTAGTTTCCTATAAGCAAATGTGCCCCAGGGATAGATGAATGATGTCTTATGTTGATCCTCTGTGTGGTTATTGATTTGATTATAGCTGAAAAATCCATCTATTAACAAAAAGATTTCGAATCCATCACAATCGTCAATAATATGGTCGATAAAGGGAGTAGGATAGTTGTCTTTTGGAAAAGCAATATTGACGTCTCGATAATAGATGCACACTCTGATGGTTTCTTTTTTTTTCATGACAGGAATGATGTTGGAAACCCACTCAGTTAGAGGAACAGGGTAAATTAAACCAACACGCAAAAAAAAATTCGACTTCTGCTTAAATGGCAGTAGCCTTCTTTGGATGAGCAGGACGAAGTCGTTGATGCACCGGTTTAACATCAGGATACATATTAATAGTGTGTTCAACTATACGTGTATCTATGCCTGGAATTTCCTCATAATACCAAGCAAATGCAACACAAAATTCACGAAAGAGAGAGATATGTTTCGAGTTCTGATGGAGAACAAGATATGCCGACATGAATATTTTCTACAATGCCAGGTTTGGTCGAAATATCGATAGAAATGGTTTCTTCAATATTTGACCAATTTCGCTCAGAATCGATTCCATTAATAGGTAAATAATTCCAAAAGAAATTTTTGATCAATGGGTGATATAGTTCACTAAGATTATTTTCTTCATAATCAGGAAGATGGGAACGATGATGATAATCTTCCCATGGTTCTCCTTCTGACATCATGGTTTCCAAAATATTATCATCTGTCAAGAAAGTTGAGGAAGAAGGATTAGATGCAGTACTAGAATCTAAGGAATGATCAACCCAAACAACTGGCGACGCTGATTTCGGATTCACTGCCCAAGCCAAATAGATTGATTGCTATGCCAGCTCAATAGGGTTGGGTAGCAGAAACTCATCCAACGTAACAATTTCAGAATCACCCGTACTCTTCCTTAATCCAGATGCAGTGGAAGATATTATGTAGCAGGTCTCTATACTTGCAATATATGTCGACGTCTTAGGCAGCGGTAATGCAAAGGTTCCCATAAGAGTGGAATCCTGTAAGAGTCCTACAACAATTTTCTGAAGTGCTAGTTCGAGTGCGTGAATGAACGGAACACTTCCAGTTACCTATGAAGTGGAGGCAAAGAAGGATAGTTGATTAATACTGTGATGGCACCTTTATATGGAAAGGCGATCATTCTAAAATAAGTAGAAACAATTGTAGTCATAGCATATACTCATGGCCTTCCAAGTAGAATATTGTAGTCAAGGGGTCTGTCAACAACCTCGACATAAAAATTCATTGTTTTCCCCCCTAGTTATATATGCAGGTTAATGATAATACCACAAGGCTTATACGTACGTCCGTTAAAAGCCTTCAACGTCGTTGATGATTTAGATAGGCACGGGGAGCCAAGTGACTTCCAATAATTTAGAGACATAATTCACATAGATTCTCCCTCATCAATAATAGTACGATGAACAAGGTGATTGAGAACATTTACTTGTATAGAGAATGCCAATTCTGTTGGTAATTGTGTCACATAGCCCGTATGATTAAAGACGACGAGATTAGAATCAGTCAGATCAATTCCACCAATAGCCGACAATAAAGCCTATTTCTGGGAGGGAAAAATTTTTAATACCTCAAGAGCTAACATAGTTTAAGGGGATTGGGCCAAATATTCAACTATATTATAGTTTTGGGCAGCTTTTACTTGAGGATTATATGTCGATTTATGAACGACTCCCATCGGTGGCTTGATTGTTAGTTCAGGAATAGCATTAGGCGGCACTGATTTAGTAGATGGATTCGTGGTTGAGGTAGTAGGTTGATCAGTGGCCTGACTACTGTAATATTTATTACGCGTTGAAACCAAAATATCTATTGAAGGTTTTGTGACAGATAGCATAAGAACTTTGGAACTAGAAGTTGGATCCATAGCAACCAAATTTGTGTCCGGATTTGGAAACGAATCTATCAACACAACTGTCCCATGTGAAGTCTTAATCATTTTTGAGACGTCACTGTGGTGAGGAAAATCCCGAACATAGTGTTCCTCATTACAAATTATGCATGATTAACTAGGTTTCCTATTTCCAGACGATTGATCAGATGATCTTTCCTGCGTGTTAGAAGTTTGCTTTTTGTTTGATTTCCCTTTTTTCTTACTTCCAGGTTGCTTGTCACTTTTTCCTTTGTCGAATGACACGACATTGATTTTGGAAGAAGGTGCAGGATCATATGCGTAGTATGATGTGTGCTTGTAATATCAATCATACTGTCTTCGACATGAGAATCCTTTAATGACGATGGAATAGTAAAATTAGATCGCGACACGTTAGGAATTTTTTCGTAGAGCGTGCCGGATTGAGTATAAAACAAGTCTAAATATTGGGCACGAGAAATGACCTACTCTTCACTGACACCACCCTTAGCCACATTCTCATTTATAGATGGTAACAGGGACTTAATGAACCACTCAGCAAGGAGCTGATCAGGAAAAAATGTCTTAACCATTCTACGACGACAACACCACTCATGAATATGATTAAAAATGTAAGTAGCATTAGTCTGTTTAAAATTGGTCAAGATTTCCATTCCAGTTTCATATCGTATGGGTAACTAGAAGTGAGTCAAAAAAGATAGTAGCTAGGGTAGTGAAATTATCAAAAGAAACTCTAGGTAACTCAATGTACCATTTTGCAGCCGGACCAGTGAGCGTACACTGGAAAATATGTAGCTGAACAGAATCATCATTCAGAGAGTTTGATGAACACCACAAATGATAACTCATAACATGAGTCAACAGGTCTTCCACAGGGTTTCCATTGAACTTAGGAACATCCACCGGTAATTTATGGGGTATCACCGGCCACCAAGGAGCATAGTTGATAGGATCATTGGTGAACCGATTTAAATCTGGTAACTCTAAAGTTGCAACAAAGGGAAATTGTCGATTAAGGTGAGGTTGAGCATAGCCAGGGTATGATGTAATTGCTTGAGAAACAGGCCTTTGAGAACTAGCATAAGGAATTTTCTGCTGGTAACCTAGATAGGGGTTGTTTTGATAGGAAAACGCTTAAGGATTCTACTGTCCAAAACCTGGATATGATACTTGTTGAAATGAACGTTGAGGCATTTTCTCCTGAGGCTGCCAAGGGGTCTTTCCACCAATTTTAAAACCCAAATTAGGATAACTATATTCAGTTGAGGATAGGTATAACATGGTTATGACTGTGACATCCCATAATATGGTAATCTATCTTGTGAATAAATGATTCCAGGTACAGGTTGTTGTTGTAAATTGGCCAAAGGATTTGGAGTCTATGGGCCCAATACTTGAGGGTATTGAGTTGAAGGACCCGCATGAAATGTTTTTTGTACAAAATTTTGAGTCTGTAACAAGGGTAAAGATGTATTAACAAGTGCCATTGATGTGGGTGCAACAGGTTGAACCGGTTAATGCAAGTGTACAACCTTTTGTGGTTGGATAGGCAGAGTGGGCTGCCATTGACAAACATTCATTTCGACATTAGGTTGACCAAAAAACGACAGAGTACTGTCAAAGTGGGTTACCAAAGGTTTCCCCCCAGCATGAGGAGGAAAATAAGATGGAAAATTTTGCTTTCCAAATGAAGGGAGTCCAATTGATATGGTACTAGATGGAATAGACCCAGAAGGACCAGCTTAATATAGCCCTGAT